>CM061471.1:0-12500 GCA_030770085.1 Oryza coarctata
AACCCTAAACCCTAAACCCTAAACCCTAAACCCTAAACCCTAAACCCTAAACCCTAAACCCTAAACCCTAAACCCTAAACCCTAAACCCTAAACCCTAAACCCATAAACCCTAAACCCTAAACCCTAAACCCTAAACCCTAAACCCTAAACCCTAAACCCTAAACCCTAAACCCTAAACCCTAAACCCTAAACCCTAAACCCTAAACCCTAAACCCTAAACCCTAAACCCTAAACCCTAAACCCTAAACCCTAAACCCTAAACCCTAAACCCTAAACCCTAAACCCTAAACCCTAAACCCTAAACCCTAAACCCTAAACCCTAAACCCTAAACCCTAAACCCTAAACCCTAAACCCTAAACCCTAAACCCTAAACCCTAAACCCTAAACCCTAAACCCTAAACCCTAAACCCTAAACCCTAAACCCTAAACCCTAAACCCTAAACCCTAAACCCTAAACCCTAAACCCTAAACCCTAAACCCTAAACCCTAAACCCTAAACCCTAAACCCTAAACCCTAAACCCTAAACCCTAAACCCTAAACCCTAAACCCTAAACCCTAAACCCTAAACCCTAAACCCTAAACCCTAAACCCTAAACCCTAAACCCTAAACCCTAAACCCTAAACCCTAAACCCTAAACCCTAAACCCTAAACCCTAAACCCTAAACCCTAAACCCTAAACCCTAAACCCTAAACCCTAAACCCTAAACCCTAAACCCTAAACCCTAAACCCTAAACCCTAAACCCTAAACCCTAAACCCTAAACCCTAAACCCTAAACCCTAAACCCTAAACCCTAAACCCTAAACCCTAAACCCTAAACCCTAAACCCTAAACCCTAAACCCTAAACCCTAAACCCTAAACCCTAAACCCTAAACCCTAAACCCTAAACCCTAAACCCTAAACCCTAAACCCTAAACCCTAAACCCTAAACCCTAAACCCTAAACCCTAAACCCTAAACCCTAAACCCTAAACCCTAAACCCTAAACCCTAAACCCTAAACCCTAAACCCTAAACCCTAAACCCTAAACCCTAAACCCTAAACCCTAAACCCTAAACCCTAAACCCTAAACCCTAAACCCTAAACCCTAAACCCTAAACCCTAAACCCTAAACCCTAAACCCTAAACCCTAAACCCTAAACCCTAAACCCTAAACCCTAAACCCTAAACCCTAAACCCTAAACCCTAAACCCTAAACCCTAAACCCTAAACCCTAAACCCTAAACCCTAAACCCTAAACCCTAAACCCTAAACCCTAAACCCTAAACCCTAAACCCTAAACCCTAAACCCTAAACCCTAAACCCTAAACCCTAAACCCTAAACCCTAAACCCTAAACCCTAAACCCTAAACCCTAAACCCTAAACCCTAAACCCTAAACCCTAAACCCTAAACCCTAAACCCTAAACCCTAAACCCTAAACCCTAAACCCTAAACCCTAAACCCTAAACCCTAAACCCTAAACCCTAAACCCTAAACCCTAAACCCTAAACCCTAAACCCTAAACCCTAAACCCTAAACCCTAAACCCTAAACCCTAAACCCTAAACCCTAAACCCTAAACCCTAAACCCTAAACCCTAAACCCTAAACCCTAAACCCTAAACCCTAAACCCTAAACCCTAAACCCTAAACCCTAAACCCTAAACCCTAAACCCTAAACCCTAAACCCTAAACCCTAAACCCTAAACCCTAAACCCTAAACCCTAAACCCTAAACCCTAAACCCTAAACCCTAAACCCTAAACCCTAAACCCTAAACCCTAAACCCTAAACCCTAAACCCTAAACCCTAAACCCTAAACCCTAAACCCTAAACCCTAAACCCTAAACCCTAAACCCTAAACCCTAAACCCTAAACCCTAAACCCTAAACCCTAAACCCTAAACCCTAAACCCTAAACCCTAAACCCTAAACCCTAAACCCTAAACCCTAAACCCTAAACCCTAAACCCTAAACCCTAAACCCTAAACCCTAAACCCTAAACCCTAAACCCTAAACCCTAAACCCTAAACCCTAAACCCTAAACCCTAAACCCTAAACCCTAAACCCTAAACCCTAAACCCTAAACCCTAAACCCTAAACCCTAAACCCTAAACCCTAAACCCTAAACCCTAAACCCTAAACCCTAAACCCTAAACCCTAAACCCTAAACCCTAAACCCTAAACCCTAAACCCTAAACCCTAAACCCTAAACCCTAAACCCTAAACCCTAAACCCTAAACCCTAAACCCTAAACCCTAAACCCTAAACCCTAAACCCTAAACCCTAAACCCTAAACCCTAAACCCTAAACCCTAAACCCTAAACCCTAAACCCTAAACCCTAAACCCTAAACCCTAAACCCTAAACCCTAAACCCTAAACCCTAAACCCTAAACCCTAAACCCTAAACCCTAAACCCTAAACCCTAAACCCTAAACCCTAAACCCTAAACCCTAAACCCTAAACCCTAAACCCTAAACCCTAAACCCTAAACCCTAAACCCTAAACCCTAAACCCTAAACCCTAAACCCTAAACCCTAAACCCTAAACCCTAAACCCTAAACCCTAAACCCTAAACCCTAAACCCTAAACCCTAAACCCTAAACCCTAAACCCTAAACCCTAAACCCTAAACCCTAAACCCTAAACCCTAAACCCTAAACCCTAAACCCTAAACCCTAAACCCTAAACCCTAAACCCTAAACCCTAAACCCTAAACCCTAAACCCTAAACCCTAAACCCTAAACCCTAAACCCTAAACCCTAAACCCTAAACCCTAAACCCTAAACCCTAAACCCTAAACCCTAAACCCTAAACCCTAAACCCTAAACCCTAAACCCTAAACCCTAAACCCTAAACCCTAAACCCTAAACCCTAAACCCTAAACCCTAAACCCTAAACCCTAAACCCTAAACCCTAAACCCTAAACCCTAAACCCTAAACCCTAAACCCTAAACCCTAAACCCTAAACCCTAAACCCTAAACCCTAAACCCTAAACCCTAAACCCTAAACCCTAAACCCTAAACCCTAAACCCTAAACCCTAAACCCTAAACCCTAAACCCTAAACCCTAAACCCTAAACCCTAAACCCTAAACCCTAAACCCTAAACCCTAAACCCTAAACCCTAAACCCTAAACCCTAAACCCTAAACCCTAAACCCTAAACCCTAAACCCTAAACCCTAAACCCTAAACCCTAAACCCTAAACCCTAAACCCTAAACCCTAAACCCTAAACCCTAAACCCTAAACCCTAAACCCTAAACCCTAAACCCTAAACCCTAAACCCTAAACCCTAAACCCTAAACCCTAAACCCTAAACCCTAAACCCTAAACCCTAAACCCTAAACCCTAAACCCTAAACCCTAAACCCTAAACCCTAAACCCTAAACCCTAAACCCTAAACCCTAAACCCTAAACCCTAAACCCTAAACCCTAAACCCTAAACCCTAAACCCTAAACCCTAAACCCTAAACCCTAAACCCTAAACCCTAAACCCTAAACCCTAAACCCTAAACCCTAAACCCTAAACCCTAAACCCTAAACCCTAAACCCTAAACCCTAAACCCTAAACCCTAAACCCTAAACCCTAAACCCTAAACCCTAAACCCTAAACCCTAAACCCTAAACCCTAAACCCTAAACCCTAAACCCTAAACCCTAAACCCTAAACCCTAAACCCTAAACCCTAAACCCTAAACCCTAAACCCTAAACCCTAAACCCTAAACCCTAAACCCTAAACCCTAAACCCTAAACCCTAAACCCTAAACCCTAAACCCTAAACCCTAAACCCTAAACCCTAAACCCTAAACCCTAAACCCTAAACCCTAAACCCTAAACCCTAAACCCTAAACCCTAAACCCTAAACCCTAAACCCTAAACCCTAAACCCTAAACCCTAAACCCTAAACCCTAAACCCTAAACCCTAAACCCTAAACCCTAAACCCTAAACCCTAAACCCTAAACCCTAAACCCTAAACCCTAAACCCTAAACCCTAAACCCTAAACCCTAAACCCTAAACCCTAAACCCTAAACCCTAAACCCTAAACCCTAAACCCTAAACCCTAAACCCTAAACCCTAAACCCTAAACCCTAAACCCTAAACCCTAAACCCTAAACCCTAAACCCTAAACCCTAAACCCTAAACCCTAAACCCTAAACCCTAAACCCTAAACCCTAAACCCTAAACCCTAAACCCTAAACCCTAAACCCTAAACCCTAAACCCTAAACCCTAAACCCTAAACCCTAAACCCTAAACCCTAAACCCTAAACCCTAAACCCTAAACCCTAAACCCTAAACCCTAAACCCTAAACCCTAAACCCTAAACCCTAAACCCTAAACCCTAAACCCTAAACCCTAAACCCTAAACCCTAAACCCTAAACCCTAAACCCTAAACCCTAAACCCTAAACCCTAAACCCTAAACCCTAAACCCTAAACCCTAAACCCTAAACCCTAAACCCTAAACCCTAAACCCTAAACCCTAAACCCTAAACCCTAAACCCTAAACCCTAAACCCTAAACCCTAAACCCTAAACCCTAAACCCTAAACCCTAAACCCTAAACCCTAAACCCTAAACCCTAAACCCTAAACCCTAAACCCTAAACCCTAAACCCTAAACCCTAAACCCTAAACCCTAAACCCTAAACCCTAAACCCTAAACCCTAAACCCTAAACCCTAAACCCTAAACCCTAAACCCTAAACCCTAAACCCTAAACCCTAAACCCTAAACCCTAAACCCTAAACCCTAAACCCTAAACCCTAAACCCTAAACCCTAAACCCTAAACCCTAAACCCTAAACCCTAAACCCTAAACCCTAAACCCTAAACCCTAAACCCTAAACCCTAAACCCTAAACCCTAAACCCTAAACCCTAAACCCTAAACCCTAAACCCTAAACCCTAAACCCTAAACCCTAAACCCTAAACCCTAAACCCTAAACCCTAAACCCTAAACCCTAAACCCTAAACCCTAAACCCTAAACCCTAAACCCTAAACCCTAAACCCTAAACCCTAAACCCTAAACCCTAAACCCTAAACCCTAAACCCTAAACCCTAAACCCTAAACCCTAAACCCTAAACCCTAAACCCTAAACCCTAAACCCTAAACCCTAAACCCTAAACCCTAAACCCTAAACCCTAAACCCTAAACCCTAAACCCTAAACCCTAAACCCTAAACCCTAAACCCTAAACCCTAAACCCTAAACCCTAAACCCTAAACCCTAAACCCTAAACCCTAAACCCTAAACCCTAAACCCTAAACCCTAAACCCTAAACCCTAAACCCTAAACCCTAAACCCTAAACCCTAAACCCTAAACCCTAAACCCTAAACCCTAAACCCTAAACCCTAAACCCTAAACCCTAAACCCTAAACCCTAAACCCTAAACCCTAAACCCTAAACCCTAAACCCTAAACCCTAAACCCTAAACCCTAAACCCTAAACCCTAAACCCTAAACCCTAAACCCTAAACCCTAAACCCTAAACCCTAAACCCTAAACCCTAAACCCTAAACCCTAAACCCTAAACCCTAAACCCTAAACCCTAAACCCTAAACCCTAAACCCTAAACCCTAAACCCTAAACCCTAAACCCTAAACCCTAAACCCTAAACCCTAAACCCTAAACCCTAAACCCTAAACCCTAAACCCTAAACCCTAAACCCTAAACCCTAAACCCTAAACCCTAAACCCTAAACCCTAAACCCTAAACCCTAAACCCTAAACCCTAAACCCTAAACCCTAAACCCTAAACCCTAAACCCTAAACCCTAAACCCTAAACCCTAAACCCTAAACCCTAAACCCTAAACCCTAAACCCTAAACCCTAAACCCTAAACCCTAAACCCTAAACCCTAAACCCTAAACCCTAAACCCTAAACCCTAAACCCTAAACCCTAAACCCTAAACCCTAAACCCTAAACCCTAAACCCTAAACCCTAAACCCTAAACCCTAAACCCTAAACCCTAAACCCTAAACCCTAAACCCTAAACCCTAAACCCTAAACCCTAAACCCTAAACCCTAAACCCTAAACCCTAAACCCTAAACCCTAAACCCTAAACCCTAAACCCTAAACCCTAAACCCTAAACCCTAAACCCTAAACCCTAAACCCTAAACCCTAAACCCTAAACCCTAAACCCTAAACCCTAAACCCTAAACCCTAAACCCTAAACCCTAAACCCTAAACCCTAAACCCTAAACCCTAAACCCTAAACCCTAAACCCTAAACCCTAAACCCTAAACCCTAAACCCTAAACCCTAAACCCTAAACCCTAAACCCTAAACCCTAAACCCTAAACCCTAAACCCTAAACCCTAAACCCTAAACCCTAAACCCTAAACCCTAAACCCTAAACCCTAAACCCTAAACCCTAAACCCTAAACCCTAAACCCTAAACCCTAAACCCTAAACCCTAAACCCTAAACCCTAAACCCTAAACCCTAAACCCTAAACCCTAAACCCTAAACCCTAAACCCTAAACCCTAAACCCTAAACCCTAAACCCTAAACCCTAAACCCTAAACCCTAAACCCTAAACCCTAAACCCTAAACCCTAAACCCTAAACCCTAAACCCTAAACCCTAAACCCTAAACCCTAAACCCTAAACCCTAAACCCTAAACCCTAAACCCTAAACCCTAAACCCTAAACCCTAAACCCTAAACCCTAAACCCTAAACCCTAAACCCTAAACCCTAAACCCTAAACCCTAAACCCTAAACCCTAAACCCTAAACCCTAAACCCTAAACCCTAAACCCTAAACCCTAAACCCTAAACCCTAAACCCTAAACCCTAAACCCTAAACCCTAAACCCTAAACCCTAAACCCTAAACCCTAAACCCTAAACCCTAAACCCTAAACCCTAAACCCTAAACCCTAAACCCTAAACCCTAAACCCTAAACCCTAAACCCTAAACCCTAAACCCTAAACCCTAAACCCTAAACCCTAAACCCTAAACCCTAAACCCTAAACCCTAAACCCTAAACCCTAAACCCTAAACCCTAAACCCTAAACCCTAAACCCTAAACCCTAAACCCTAAACCCTAAACCCTAAACCCTAAACCCTAAACCCTAAACCCTAAACCCTAAACCCTAAACCCTAAACCCTAAACCCTAAACCCTAAACCCTAAACCCTAAACCCTAAACCCTAAACCCTAAACCCTAAACCCTAAACCCTAAACCCTAAACCCTAAACCCTAAACCCTAAACCCTAAACCCTAAACCCTAAACCCTAAACCCTAAACCCTAAACCCTAAACCCTAAACCCTAAACCCTAAACCCTAAACCCTAAACCCTAAACCCTAAACCCTAAACCCTAAACCCTAAACCCTAAACCCTAAACCCTAAACCCTAAACCCTAAACCCTAAACCCTAAACCCTAAACCCTAAACCCTAAACCCTAAACCCTAAACCCTAAACCCTAAACCCTAAACCCTAAACCCTAAACCCTAAACCCTAAACCCTAAACCCTAAACCCTAAACCCTAAACCCTAAACCCTAAACCCTAAACCCTAAACCCTAAACCCTAAACCCTAAACCCTAAACCCTAAACCCTAAACCCTAAACCCTAAACCCTAAACCCTAAACCCTAAACCCTAAACCCTAAACCCTAAACCCTAAACCCTAAACCCTAAACCCTAAACCCTAAACCCTAAACCCTAAACCCTAAACCCTAAACCCTAAACCCTAAACCCTAAACCCTAAACCCTAAACCCTAAACCCTAAACCCTAAACCCTAAACCCTAAACCCTAAACCCTAAACCCTAAACCCTAAACCCTAAACCCTAAACCCTAAACCCTAAACCCTAAACCCTAAACCCTAAACCCTAAACCCTAAACCCTAAACCCTAAACCCTAAACCCTAAACCCTAAACCCTAAACCCTAAACCCTAAACCCTAAACCCTAAACCCTAAACCCTAAACCCTAAACCCTAAACCCTAAACCCTAAACCCTAAACCCTAAACCCTAAACCCTAAACCCTAAACCCTAAACCCTAAACCCTAAACCCTAAACCCTAAACCCTAAACCCTAAACCCTAAACCCTAAACCCTAAACCCTAAACCCTAAACCCTAAACCCTAAACCCTAAACCCTAAACCCTAAACCCTAAACCCTAAACCCTAAACCCTAAACCCTAAACCCTAAACCCTAAACCCTAAACCCTAAACCCTAAACCCTAAACCCTAAACCCTAAACCCTAAACCCTAAACCCTAAACCCTAAACCCTAAACCCTAAACCCTAAACCCTAAACCCTAAACCCTAAACCCTAAACCCTAAACCCTAAACCCTAAACCCTAAACCCTAAACCCTAAACCCTAAACCCTAAACCCTAAACCCTAAACCCTAAACCCTAAACCCTAAACCCTAAACCCTAAACCCTAAACCCTAAACCCTAAACCCTAAACCCTAAACCCTAAACCCTAAACCCTAAACCCTAAACCCTAAACCCTAAACCCTAAACCCTAAACCCTAAACCCTAAACCCTAAACCCTAAACCCTAAACCCTAAACCCTAAACCCTAAACCCTAAACCCTAAACCCTAAACCCTAAACCCTAAACCCTAAACCCTAAACCCTAAACCCTAAACCCTAAACCCTAAACCCTAAACCCTAAACCCTAAACCCTAAACCCTAAACCCTAAACCCTAAACCCTAAACCCTAAACCCTAAACCCTAAACCCTAAACCCTAAACCCTAAACCCTAAACCCTAAACCCTAAACCCTAAACCCTAAACCCTAAACCCTAAACCCTAAACCCTAAACCCTAAACCCTAAACCCTAAACCCTAAACCCTAAACCCTAAACCCTAAACCCTAAACCCTAAACCCTAAACCCTAAACCCTAAACCCTAAACCCTAAACCCTAAACCCTAAACCCTAAACCCTAAACCCTAAACCCTAAACCCTAAACCCTAAACCCTAAACCCTAAACCCTAAACCCTAAACCCTAAACCCTAAACCCTAAACCCTAAACCCTAAACCCTAAACCCTAAACCCTAAACCCTAAACCCTAAACCCTAAACCCTAAACCCTAAACCCTAAACCCTAAACCCTAAACCCTAAACCCTAAACCCTAAACCCTAAACCCTAAACCCTAAACCCTAAACCCTAAACCCTAAACCCTAAACCCTAAACCCTAAACCCTAAACCCTAAACCCTAAACCCTAAACCCTAAACCCTAAACCCTAAACCCTAAACCCTAAACCCTAAACCCTAAACCCTAAACCCTAAACCCTAAACCCTAAACCCTAAACCCTAAACCCTAAACCCTAAACCCTAAACCCTAAACCCTAAACCCTAAACCCTAAACCCTAAACCCTAAACCCTAAACCCTAAACCCTAAACCCTAAACCCTAAACCCTAAACCCTAAACCCTAAACCCTAAACCCTAAACCCTAAACCCTAAACCCTAAACCCTAAACCCTAAACCCTAAACCCTAAACCCTAAACCCTAAACCCTAAACCCTAAACCCTAAACCCTAAACCCTAAACCCTAAACCCTAAACCCTAAACCCTAAACCCTAAACCCTAAACCCTAAACCCTAAACCCTAAACCCTAAACCCTAAACCCTAAACCCTAAACCCTAAACCCTAAACCCTAAACCCTAAACCCTAAACCCTAAACCCTAAACCCTAAACCCTAAACCCTAAACCCTAAACCCTAAACCCTAAACCCTAAACCCTAAACCCTAAACCCTAAACCCTAAACCCTAAACCCTAAACCCTAAACCCTAAACCCTAAACCCTAAACCCTAAACCCTAAACCCTAAACCCTAAACCCTAAACCCTAAACCCTAAACCCTAAACCCTAAACCCTAAACCCTAAACCCTAAACCCTAAACCCTAAACCCTAAACCCTAAACCCTAAACCCTAAACCCTAAACCCTAAACCCTAAACCCTAAACCCTAAACCCTAAACCCTAAACCCTAAACCCTAAACCCTAAACCCTAAACCCTAAACCCTAAACCCTAAACCCTAAACCCTAAACCCTAAACCCTAAACCCTAAACCCTAAACCCTAAACCCTAAACCCTAAACCCTAAACCCTAAACCCTAAACCCTAAACCCTAAACCCTAAACCCTAAACCCTAAACCCTAAACCCTAAACCCTAAACCCTAAACCCTAAACCCTAAACCCTAAACCCTAAACCCTAAACCCTAAACCCTAAACCCTAAACCCTAAACCCTAAACCCTAAACCCTAAACCCTAAACCCTAAACCCTAAACCCTAAACCCTAAACCCTAAACCCTAAACCCTAAACCCTAAACCCTAAACCCTAAACCCTAAACCCTAAACCCTAAACCCTAAACCCTAAACCCTAAACCCTAAACCCTAAACCCTAAACCCTAAACCCTAAACCCTAAACCCTAAACCCTAAACCCTAAACCCTAAACCCTAAACCCTAAACCCTAAACCCTAAACCCTAAACCCTAAACCCTAAACCCTAAACCCTAAACCCTAAACCCTAAACCCTAAACCCTAAACCCTAAACCCTAAACCCTAAACCCTAAACCCTAAACCCTAAACCCTAAACCCTAAACCCTAAACCCTAAACCCTAAACCCTAAACCCTAAACCCTAAACCCTAAACCCTAAACCCTAAACCCTAAACCCTAAACCCTAAACCCTAAACCCTAAACCCTAAACCCTAAACCCTAAACCCTAAACCCTAAACCCTAAACCCTAAACCCTAAACCCTAAACCCTAAACCCTAAACCCTAAACCCTAAACCCTAAACCCTAAACCCTAAACCCTAAACCCTAAACCCTAAACCCTAAACCCTAAACCCTAAACCCTAAACCCTAAACCCTAAACCCTAAACCCTAAACCCTAAACCCTAAACCCTAAACCCTAAACCCTAAACCCTAAACCCTAAACCCTAAACCCTAAACCCTAAACCCTAAACCCTAAACCCTAAACCCTAAACCCTAAACCCTAAACCCTAAACCCTAAACCCTAAACCCTAAACCCTAAACCCTAAACCCTAAACCCTAAACCCTAAACCCTAAACCCTAAACCCTAAACCCTAAACCCTAAACCCTAAACCCTAAACCCTAAACCCTAAACCCTAAACCCTAAACCCTAAACCCTAAACCCTAAACCCTAAACCCTAAACCCTAAACCCTAAACCCTAAACCCTAAACCCTAAACCCTAAACCCTAAACCCTAAACCCTAAACCCTAAACCCTAAACCCTAAACCCTAAACCCTAAACCCTAAACCCTAAACCCTAAACCCTAAACCCTAAACCCTAAACCCTAAACCCTAAACCCTAAACCCTAAACCCTAAACCCTAAACCCTAAACCCTAAACCCTAAACCCTAAACCCTAAACCCTAAACCCTAAACCCTAAACCCTAAACCCTAAACCCTAAACCCTAAACCCTAAACCCTAAACCCTAAACCCTAAACCCTAAACCCTAAACCCTAAACCCTAAACCCTAAACCCTAAACCCTAAACCCTAAACCCTAAACCCTAAACCCTAAACCCTAAACCCTAAACCCTAAACCCTAAACCCTAAACCCTAAACCCTAAACCCTAAACCCTAAACCCTAAACCCTAAACCCTAAACCCTAAACCCTAAACCCTAAACCCTAAACCCTAAACCCTAAACCCTAAACCCTAAACCCTAAACCCTAAACCCTAAACCCTAAACCCTAAACCCTAAACCCTAAACCCTAAACCCTAAACCCTAAACCCTAAACCCTAAACCCTAAACCCTAAACCCTAAACCCTAAACCCTAAACCCTAAACCCTAAACCCTAAACCCTAAACCCTAAACCCTAAACCCTAAACCCTAAACCCTAAACCCTAAACCCTAAACCCTAAACCCTAAACCCTAAACCCTAAACCCTAAACCCTAAACCCTAAACCCTAAACCCTAAACCCTAAACCCTAAACCCTAAACCCTAAACCCTAAACCCTAAACCCTAAACCCTAAACCCTAAACCCTAAACCCTAAACCCTAAACCCTAAACCCTAAACCCTAAACCCTAAACCCTAAACCCTAAACCCTAAACCCTAAACCCTAAACCCTAAACCCTAAACCCTAAACCCTAAACCCTAAACCCTAAACCCTAAACCCTAAACCCTAAACCCTAAACCCTAAACCCTAAACCCTAAACCCTAAACCCTAAACCCTAAACCCTAAACCCTAAACCCTAAACCCTAAACCCTAAACCCTAAACCCTAAACCCTAAACCCTAAACCCTAAACCCTAAACCCTAAACCCTAAACCCTAAACCCTAAACCCTAAACCCTAAACCCTAAACCCTAAACCCTAAACCCTAAACCCTAAACCCTAAACCCTAAACCCTAAACCCTAAACCCTAAACCCTAAACCCTAAACCCTAAACCCTAAACCCTAAACCCTAAACCCTAAACCCTAAACCCTAAACCCTAAACCCTAAACCCTAAACCCTAAACCCTAAACCCTAAACCCTAAACCCTAAACCCTAAACCCTAAACCCTAAACCCTAAACCCTAAACCCTAAACCCTAAACCCTAAACCCTAAACC